>OU898276.1:203149210-203165058 GCA_918026665.1 Diabrotica balteata | reverse complement strand
TATACCAACCACTTAGTCTTAACCATTGGTTTTTCACCATCAGAATGTGCAAGGTTGATGGAAGATCGACAAAAATTGAGGAATATCGGCAATATTAACTTCTAATAACCCATAATAACAACATGCTTGTATCAACACTTCAACCAATAAAGTATTTTTTTAACAGTTTCCTTTAATAACTTAGTAACCTAGTTAGAGTTCCGTGATTGGGTCACTTTGGGCGATATAATCTATGAAAGTGATATTTACTAGTAATATTTAAATATTCTCATTTTCAGGGCCAACAATTGGAAAAAGACATTCCCAAGTTCTTATCCTTTCTATTTTGCTAACTTGTTGTTTTGTTATCAGAACAGCATTGACTGTGGCGATAGTAGCCATGACTGATCCAACAGCCAGCAGCAACAAAGACATACCGGTGAGTTATTTATTTGGTTAATTTAAGAAATTAGAAAAAATAACTACATGAAATATCCATCGTAATTTTTTATTTGTCTCTGTCTTTATGTTTCAACTATTGGCTACCCTCAAGGCAATTTTGGGCTTTTATTTACGAACTATTTAAAAAATCTTATGGTTTTATGTTGCCTAGTCGTACTCTTCTTTGTACATTCTTTATAAGCATCTATAAAGCATTTTTTCCCTGAAAGGACCTTTCTATCGAGGTTATTGAGCCCAATTTAGAAAAATTTTAGTCAGTTTTCTCTACATTTTTCTTTGGAGAGTCAGTAGAATAATTTTCAGGTTCTGTTCTAGATTTTTTTTGTATATTGTCCAATTTTTTTTCAGGCTATTGTACACGAAATATTATCAATACGGGGCAGTGCACTCATACACTGCCGACTTAATCTTCTAGTGTTCGTCAACTCTCTAGAGCATCATGTAGGCAACACTCTTTCCTATGTATTGTGACGGTAGCTTTTTCGGAGCGATTAATATATATTATATTATATATTATATTGTGATCAAATTTTGTAAGAAATCAAAACCACCCAAACATAAACAAAATTTCTACTCTAAAAATGCGGAAACACTTAATACACTTTTGCCACCCACTGAACTGTCAATAAAATTTGAAGTATTTCCGTATCAGTTGCGTACAATTGTCTTAACAAATTTAGTTAAAATTATTATTTTGTGGAATATTAGATGTAAAGAGTTATTTCGTAAAATTTATATTATTCATAATAACAAATGTTTTTGGTTATTTATATTCAATATAATTCTAAAATTTCTAATATAATGATGATTACATTTTTCTGATTATTACACTATGTTGTCGCCTATGAAAGATCGAGTAGTTCCGTATGGGTTTTGTATTATTAGCTGTTAGGAAAATTTGAAGTTTAAGGTTGATGTTCTGGAAATGTTTTTGGTTATTTATTCAATATAATCTAAATTTCCAATATAATGAAGATTACATTTTTCTGATTATACACTATGTTGTCGCCTATAAAAGATCGAGTAGTTTCCGTATGGGTTTTGTATTATTAGCTGTTAGGAAAATTTGAAGTTTAAGGTTGATGTTCTGGAAATTTTAAATACAAGTAACTTCACTTTGTAGAAATAGTGACGTACAAGTGTTTTACTTTGAAAAATAGTATAGATCCAGTGGGAGTTTATCATCCTAATTTTTTCTATCAATATTTTGCTTCAAAATATGAATTTGTAAGTTTCAGAATATCTATCTTACAGTTATTTAGTTTACTAAAAGGTCACCAAAGGAAATATAGCTTATAGCTTCTAAATATTTTCAACAACCACAGTGCGTTTTTTTTTTTAAATGTTGCTTGTCTCTATTAAATAGGAAATATGAGTTGTCTTAAATAATTTTCTTTTCGTAGACTTACAATTGGACGATAAAAGCTTAGTGATGGCCTCATTTTTATGGGGTTACTTCATTTCCTCAAGTAGCCGCAGGATACTTATCTGATAAAATATGGCGGTAAATGGTTCTTGGTTGTAAGTACCTCGATCACTGCAACAGCCGGTCTCATGATACCTTCAGCAGCTCTATATTTTGGCTCAAAGGGGGTAATGGTTTGCCGATGTTTACAAGGTCTATCTCAAGGATTTTTGTTTCCGTCAATGCACGGAATATTAGGCAAATGGATACCTGTTCCAGAGAGAAGTAGACTGGGCACATTTGTTTATTCAGGTAAGATCATCTTATTGTTTAAAAAAGAAAGTAACTTCATTAAACAAGATAACGGTTCTAGAAGAAACATGGGAATCTAAAAAAAGTGGAGCAGTAGGCGGTACTGTAGATTAGCGCGAAGCTTCGTATGTTTTCTGTATTTTTAAAATTTAAATAATATATTTAAAACTATTTAAAATATTTATTATTTAAAATAAAGTAATTTAATTATCTATTTATTATATTTTAAAAAATTCAATAAATTATTATGCCTGCCATTAACGCCACCTGTTAACTTATTAACAAAGCTTACTTTGTTTTTTTCTGACATACCCTGTCAAATTCAGACCAAATATTAAATTAATTATAATATACAAATAAATAACCTTTGATAGTGAATAATATAAACTAAATAATATGTTTTAAATAAGTAAAACGGTGTTACTTTGCACCATTTTTGGTAGTTTTATTTTCTTGAATGGAAATAACGTCACTCGAAAGAGATCTGAACTTTGTATTATAAATATCTATTAAACAGGTGTAATATAGCTCGTATTATTGATATGTTTAGGCATATTGCATATTAAAAAAACAAGTTTTATTAGTGGTGTAAAGTATACTCTAGAAAAGTGATACTTTTCACCACTCAATATTTTAATATTTGGTTAGGAAATGCTTGCTCGTGCATAGTAATCCTATGGGTTTTTAAACTTTGCACCAACTAAATGAAAAAAAAAAGGTGTGTTGGCCCAGTTTTTTTTTTACTTTAGCTCCTTGGCCTCCTTTATTTTTTGCTTTGCCCTTGCTTGTCTGTGGATAATCTTCTCCATACACGTACTCCTAAAAAGGCTTATGCGTCTCTGTTTACTGTGTCTTCCCATCGCTTTCTTGGCTTTCCAACCGATCTCTTTCCCTGTGTTCTAGCATTCAGCGTTTTTTTTTGTAGCCTATCCTCTCCCATTCTTATCGCCAATCCGACCCATTCTAATCATTCTATTCTAATGACTTCTTAATAGTCCGTTTTCCTTCACAGGTCCTAGTATTTTTGTCAGTATTTTGTTTTCGAATGTGTCGAGGTTGCTTCTGGATGTTTCTTTCAGGACCCATGCTTATTGGTCGAATTAAGGTTTTTCTGTATTTCGGTGGACATTTTTAGACCGAAATAATTGGCAGAGGTAAAATAGGCTCTGTTTGCCTGCGTTACTCTCTTCCGTATTTCTTCATCTTCTGATCCGTCAGCATATATTTCTACTCTTAGGTATGTAAACTTTCGAACCGTTTCAATGTCATCTTCACGTATAATGTTTTGTGGAACTATATTTCTTCTAGTCTGTATCACTATTTTTGTTTTTTTTTGTGTTAATTTCCATACCCAGCTTTTTGTTTGCATTTTTTAAACTCTGCGTATGTTTCCCTGTGCTCCGGTTGATGTTCTACTAATAATATTAATATTATCGGTATAAGAGGACAATTAAATCGTTCGGTTTGTTAGTAGATTTCCTCGCCCAGTTTGCATTTGCCTATCTGCATACTCCAGTGCTAGTTTAAAGAAAGTTGGGGCTAGCCCATCTCCCTGTTTTAGTCACTGCGCAATTTTGAAAAAGTCTGTCCGGTGTTTTTGTATTCGTACACATACCTGAGTTTCATCCATGGTGGTTTTAATGAGTCTAGTTAGCTTGTGTGGTATTGGCAATTCAGCCAATATATTATAGAGTTTGCTCGTTTTGACTGAGTTCTATGCCTGTTTGAAGTCTACAAACACGTTGTGAACATCAATGTACATGTTCCCCATGATTTACTCAAGATCTGTTTGACTGTAAATATTTGATCCAGTGTCAATCTTCCCCGTTGGAAGCCCATATGATCTATCTATCTATAGCCCAAAAACTATTCATGTGTTGAATATAGGCCTCTTCCATTTGTCTCCATTTGTCTCTGTTTTCTGTTTGTCTTTTCCACATTGGACCTGCGCTTTGCTCAATGTCATCTTTCCATCTGATTTGCGGTCGACATCTTGACCTTTTTGCAGTATATGGTCTCCGGTGGCCAATTTCTTTATTCCATCTTCCATCCTGATATCTTTCGTTATGCCCAGCCCATTTTCATTTTAATTTCAATACATGTTCGACAGCGTCTGTTGTTTCGGTTTTGCATCTTATCCACTCGTTCCTCTTTTATCTCTCAACGATATTCCCAACATTTGTCTTTCCATAACTCTTTGAGTTTTCTTTATTCTATCTAAGTTGCTCTTGGTACACGTCCACGTCTGGGCACCATATGTCAGAATAGGTAGGACGCATGCATTAAATACCTTCGTTCTTAATTTTAAAGGTATTTTTTGGTTTTTGATAGTAATATGAGAGTTTTACGAATGCAGCCCACCCCATTCTTATTCTTCTGGTCATTTTCTTTATCTGGTTACTTTTGTCTGCTCTGATAGCTTGTCCTAAGTAAATATATTCTTGGACGTGTTTCTATGTTTGTTCCACCTATGGTAATTCTTCGTAGTTGATCCATAGTTGTTGCTATCAGGAGTACATCATCGGCGAATCTTAGATGATTTAAATATTTCTCGTTTTATACAAATCCCTTTATTGTCCCAGTCTATAGATTTAAAAATGTCTTCCAACGCCAGAGTAAATAGTTTGGGTGAGATTATATCCCCTTGTCTGACACCTCTACAAATTCTAATTAATGGAGTTTGCAAATCTCTGTCTAGCTGAATTCTCATAGTGGCGTTTAAAATTTTAAACCGTGAATCTATTCGCAATTAACTAGCGCTTCTTCCACTGCCCAAAGTTCTATGCTGTCAAACGTTTTTCATAGACAACAAACGCTAGTATATTGGAAGGTTGTATTCGTTGGTTTTTCTATCAATATTTAAGAGTGTAAAGGTGGTCGGTTGTGCTGTACCCATTTCTAAATCCTGCCTGCTCAACTGGTTGGTATGCATCAACTTTGTTGTTTAGTCTAGTTGTGATCACCTTAGTGAAAATTTTATAGATTTGTGACCAGAGAGATATTGGTCTATAGTTAGCTAATTTTGATCTATTTCGTTTCTTATATATCAGAATTGTATTTCCTTGTTCCACTCTTGCGGTATTTGGCCTTCAAACAAACATTTATTGAAAAGTATCTTTAGGTAGTCTTTTATCTTTTCCCCTCTTCTTTTAACATTTCAATTAGAATTTCATCGTCTCCTGGAATCTTATTTCTTTTCATATCTTTAATTGCTTTTTCTATTTCTTCTCCAGTTATGGGGGGTAATATTTCAGAGTTTACATTCATTATTTTCTTTTTTAGGTTTTGTTGAGTTGTATTATGTGGACTGTTTTTAGAGCTGTAGAGGTGCTATAATATTCACTTGTTATCTTAGATATTTGGGTTCTGTTTTTTTCTATTACACTTTGTTTATTTTCCATCTCTATGATTTTATTTCTTTCTAAGTGGGACTTGATAGATCTTAAGTTTCTGTTTTCTTCTATAATCTTCTCGATTCGTTCTTCTTGATCCGTTTGAGATCTTGTTTTATATGTCTTCTTATTTCTGCATTAAGAGTTTTTGTATTCAGTTGTATTTCTTTTATTTTCTTGTAGTCCATATGATACTCTCCAATAATATTTTCTGCTAGTCAGGACTTTATATGCTGTACAAAGTAGAGAGAGAAATTTCACGGTAGTATTTGCACTAGAGTTTGTCTCCTTTTTATAGATCGGTCATACTATACTTTTCTTTCAGTCGTCGGATATTTTCTCTTCTTGCCATATGTCTTTGAAGAGCGTGTCAATGTGACTGTTAGCTGTCGCCACCTACCTTATACAACTCTGCTTAATAGCTTCGAGAACTTTCTCTTTGGTTGAAGCTTCTACTACATTCTCTACTTCATTTTCTTCCACGTAGTTCGTACTCACTTCATCATTCATGTCTACTTGTGCACAAGTAGGGTCTGAAACTTTTCACAATTTCTTCACTTTCATCTTTACATAGACTTGTTTGAGATTTATATTCACTTTTTTATCTTTTTTAGGTATTTGTTAGCCCCTCGAATTTTGTTGTTTTTGAAATTTTCTTTAATTTTTTTATCTGCCCATTTTCATAGGCTCTTTTTTATTTTTACATATCTTGTCTGCTTTCCGCCTTGCGGCTTCAAATTATGTTCGTTTTTACCGTGTTCTTCCTGTTACATATATTTGTGTGCTTCATTTCTTTCCTCTATTGCTTGCCTGCACTCGTCACCATGCTCCTCTTCTCGCCTTTTTCTTGTTTCCCATGGTGACGCTGCCGCGTCAGTATTGATGTTTGATATTAAGTGCGGTATAGTACCTTTAAATTATTTGCGACTTCTTCTTCGAACTTCTCTTAACATTCCTAAATGTTCAATTTTTTCAGGTCCAGTTTGTTTGTTATTTGTTGTCTTTCGTTTCCTTCTCTGTTAAATCTGAATCTAAGATACTACTGGCTGCCCTTTTGTCTATTAGCACATAGTAGATTTGGTTGGTTGTAGTTCCATCTAGTGAAATTCATGTCATTTTGTGTATGTCTTTATGTGGGAAGCATGTGGAACCTTATGTGAATCTCTAGCTGTTGGTAGAAGCTTTCCTTTGTTTGTTGTTCTTGTTCATCTGTTGGCAGTGAGATTGTTAGGTTGAAGAATTGGGTGCAAATTCCTAACTTACATATCCTTTCGCTGACTGCCAGGAATTCTATAATTTTTGACTTAAAATCATTATCAAACAAATGCAACTTCACATTCTTGGCTTCACTGTTACTTCTCACTATACAGAATTGTTGCGTTTTAGTGTCCCTGATACCTTTCCCCAGCTATCTTGTCTCCCGAAGAGCAGTAATCATGAGCTTATATCATTTTAGTTCTTGCAGATGTGCGATTTGAGCTCCTGGTTTATTTAATGTCCTCACATTCCAGTTTCCAAATATATCGTCCATGTTTCATAGCTTGACTCTTTTCAGAAATTTCTGTCATGTATTCCGAGGCAAATGTTCAGTTTTTCATAATATTGTGTTTTTTTCTGGGAGTGGGTTGTCAGCCCACTGCCCTACTTTCCTCCTCTCCTTTACGCGGGCTTAGGACTAGCAGTGGTGACTTCTGAGCTACTCGATCCACCCATTTGTCACCACACGCAGAGTTATAGAATGATCATAGATAATTTGATAAAACAGTGTGAGCAAGAGATGAGATATAGAGACTCACCTTAAAAAAAAAGAAAACGGTAATTTGTTGTAGTATTCTGAGTTTTATATTTTTAGCACAATCGATGATCTTTATATTCACTCAAATAATATTCAAACTTCTGACAAAATACATTGTTTCAGGTGCAACACTAGGTATATGTGCTTCCTTGATATTGACTGGATACATATCTTCGACACGTTATGGATGGCCCATGGTCTTTTATCTCTTTAACACTGTCATGTTGATAGTAGTGGGTATTTATGCATATATTGGCAGCAACGACCCAAGTAGTCATACGACAATTAGCGAAGAGGAGAAGAATTACATTATAAATAGTTTAAACACTGCGACTAATCGGGTAAGTAATGCATTAAAGATGGATTAAGCGACAATTTTCATCGCGACACTTTTGCATAATATTTATTTATTTATTACATATTCATTCCATAAAATCTAAAATTTAGGATTTCTTTACTCCACAAGGAAACTAAATTTCTGTTGCTGGCTGTAATATCATGTATCACAAAAAATTTATTTAAAAATTTCTTTATAAAAGGTGATACTATTGGGTTCAACCAATAATAATGTCTATTATTATTGGTTGAATGTTAAAGTCAACTATGTTTTTATCTTGGATATATTAATTTCAAGAGTATAAAGAAGACATTTTTCCAAATTTTTGTATCACTGTTACATTGGTTTAGTGTCGCTTTCCACATATTGATAACAGCACTTCCAGAATGCTACCAATTCGTTCCTGGTCATCCAAGTAAATGCCACCTTTTGTAGTTTGTAGTAAATGCCACTTTAAGTGGAAAATAAGCAGAGGTCAAACACAGTGGCCATCCTGTGTTTAGATTTGTATCAACTTCTCTGACGAAGCAAGGTTATATAGAAATATCGCAGTATTAGACTCTAATGACACCGATTCATATATAGCACGAGTAGAAGGTAAGCCACTTCACTTCACTTTGACCTTTGACCTCTGACGTCACGAGCCCCTTCTACATTCGTCCCCTCTTCAAGATCAAGCCTTTTCGGTCATGCCAACTGCTTAAAATTGGTTAAAGCTGTTCAAGACCTGTCGAAACCTGATCTAAAGCTGTTCTAATATTGATCGTATACCTACATTTTACGATGAATAAATCTTCTTGAAATATTTGTTCTTATTTGAATTGTCTCGATTTGTATGTTTCTCCGTTTCGTTATAAGTTGTCTTTTTAAATCTTTATTCTTCGTAAAATGTAGGTATACGATCCTCAAACAACTTTAGATCAGGTCTCCAACAGGTCTTGATCAGGTCTTGAACAGGTCTTGATCAGGTATATAACAGGTCTTAAACAGCTTTAACAAATTTAAAGCACTTGACTTGACCGAAACGTGGAGTGGGGACAAATATAGACGGGCTTGTGACGTAGAGGTCAAAGGTCAAAGTGGAGTGAATTGGCTTACCTTCTACTGGCACGTTTGACGAATTATGCTCTTACCACCAGGTAATAATTTCCGTGAGAAGCAAAGAGACTTAATATAAGCAATAATTCATGAAAAATGTCATACTTGTGCAAACATTTAGCCGCAACGGTTCCCAACCTTTTTTAGCTTAATGCACACTAACTTAAAATCTCGTTAGCCACAGCACACTTCGGTAAATAATCTCTATAATGAGTATAATCATATTGTATTGGTATGTGATTCTTTTACTATGTTACTTTCTGTAAAAATATAATTTAAAACATAATTCATTGTGTTAATCAGTTTAGTCAGTTTTGACTAAACCTCTGCTTCTTCAACTAAATTACTGTACCTAGGTCTGAGACCAAAGTCGTTTTTTATATCTAACAGTTCACCCTCTTCATCACTAATAAACAAGACCGTGCCTTAAGATGACTTGATGTATGGATTTCGCATCCAGTCGCATTTTAATATTGTCATTCAGCTTACTGAGAGATTTTTCAAAAATAAGATCTAACAGATTTGGTTCTACATTGCAATTGTTTGTTAACTGAAATATGTCCCTAGATGGCTTGATTTTCAACTTTTTTTCTCTACAAGTAAATACTAGTAAAAAAGAACTTCAGGGCAGACCAGTGCGCTAGGGCACACTGGTTGGGAACCTCTGATCTAGCGGATGGACTTTGCTTAATTTGTAACGAATATTTTGCCTGCCACATAAGGTATTATTATAGGTAGGAGGTTGAAAATTAGGGACAAAAATTATTGGGACAGAGATAGAGTAAGCAATATAAACGAAACTGCTGCGAACGGCGCGTAGGGTTTATTTGGAGAACTAGGTCGTGGATAAGTGAATGAAACAATGGGATTGGATTGGGGCAACTACAAAATGAAACAAAGGGGTACTTACATGAATCTTATGGACAAATAGACAAACAAAACACAAGAAGGTTCTCTAGCTATTTGAAATAAGGACGCTGCTTAGAAGAAACTTCCTGCTGGATGAAAAAAAAGTTCTTCCTTCCAAAAAAACACAAGAAAAAGTGTCAGAATCTTTTTTAAAATATGTAAACAAATGGTTTAGGGAGAAACATTAAACATTCATTACTGTCTCACTACAAACAGTTACAAATATAGACAATACAAAAATATTAAAAACAGACTTACTATATCGTATTTCTAATATATTAATAGTTACAAAAATAAATACAACTAACAAAGAGAAACACTTACTATGTTCTATTCATTTACAACATCCGTTTACAAGTTGAAGATACTACAAAACTTACAATTGTTACTGGGCTATAATTTGTAGCAGAAATAATTTATTACAAACGAAAAAATATCCTTTTAAATGAAACTATGCATACTGGTTAACCCTTTTCTAAAATTAAAACAAAATCTCAAATATAATTGGGTATTTATCAGATGTCAAAAAAAAGCTACCTGTCATATGTCAAAACTAAATCTTAAAACTGAGAACAAATATAATAACAGCTAAGCCACGCCCTATGATCTACAATTTTAATTATAACAATTTTTTTAATTGTTATGAAAGCAATTATTATTAAAAATGTTTATTTTTCCTTTAAAATTCAAACACAAAAGTTACCTGGATTACACTAAAACTTCTGGGGGTAAAAACTAGACTTACACTCTCTGCCACACGAACAAATTCATCTCCATACTACGAAAAGTATTTTAAAACGGCTTCTTAGGACAATAATTTGAGGTTGAAATTGGCATTAGACGCAAACCTTGGACCCAGCTTTTTAACAAACAGGAATACTGGAAACTGGACACAAATGGCAACATGTGGTTATCCATCAAAGTTGTTGTAGACGACACAAATCTCTTAGATACTTAGAAACAGAAACAGTGATTACTTTTTTAAAACTGGCACATTACATAGAGTATTATTCACTATTTTCAACAAATTTGCCGGTTTTTTCCGATTTAACTAAACACGTCTGTTTTCAATCTCCAACATTTCAAACCTAAAACTTAAATTCCCTCGACCTCGATCTGTGTACCCGCATCTACCGTTTTTCCTTACCCCGCTTACCCGTACACACAATGAGAAAACCCAAATTTCTTGTCAAAATGCTTCAAATTATCTCTTTAAATGACCTTGAATAATTTTCTCAGCTAAAATCTCAAAAATAACGCATACAAATTAATCTAACCATATTTAAAGTCGCACTTACAACTGGAATTTAGCATTTTTTCCTTTACATTACAATATAAACAGAGAAATGGGGAAATATTTAAACTTGGTCCAGGGGCGTACTAGATAAATTTTATACTTTGAATATCCGATAGTTTTTAAAGAATTTTCTGCATGCTACAAATTAGTTAATAACAATTACATATTTCCATGTTTATTTCTATTAGTTCTTTGGTTGTCGTCAACTGAAATACTAAACCATTATCTTTAAAAATTTTATAGCGTTTGACATTCGTTATTATCAACCAGCGGCCAACTGATTGGGCTGGGATGAAATATACTATTTTTTATCATTTTAGGCAGTTTTCTTATTTAAGCAGTAAGATATTACAAAATCAATTTTACATTAAATAAACTTTTTTACTAATAGTAGATAAACTTTATTATTTCAGCACAACTTGTCGGTTCCTTGGAAGGAAATGCTCACATCTAATGCGTTGATTTCTGTGCTAGTTACCAATGTTTGTTGTAACTTTACTCACTGGCTGTTTATTTCCGAAACTTCTATTTATTTTGACAAGATTATGCACTTCGATCTTAAATCTGTAAGTACACTAATCAGAATATTTTATAAAAATCTAATTTATCATAACTTAATCCGTACATAAGCCAAATAATGGCACAATTTTTTTATACTTTATTAATTACTGATCAATAATGTAATAGAGTTGTGTATTCTACATCTATATTTACTGTGCTACTGTACTGTAGTCTACAATGACAGTCAGGCTAAAGAGAGTTTTCAAAAAAACAGAAAACCTCCAAAATATCACTAGATGCACTGGAAAAACCAATCACGTCTAAATATGGTTTTTCAAGAACTTACCAACTAGTTCCATGAAAATAAAATAAAAGATACCAACAACATGATGATTGCAAATAAAAAACAACAATAATAATTGCATCTCACAAAACAACGGAAAATTAAAAATGACTGGATAACACCAGACATCTTGGATGGAATGGACGTTCGGAGTCAATACAAATCCATAAATAGAGGAAAATATAATGAAAACATAAAGAAATCCGAAAACGAATTAAAGTAGCAAAAGACCGATGGCTACAAGAATCCTGTTTTGAAATTGAGAAACTGAAGCAACGACACGATAGCTTCCATTTGCATAAAAAAATAAAAGAATCTACCAAGTAACATCCAACCGAAATAATAGCCCACCGATTCTAATCTCAGAAGTTCAGAAGGCCATTTACCAAGCGAATCGACGGAATGCTTCTAGACCTGACGAAATACCTGCAGACTTGTTACATCTATTAGATGAGAGCGTTGCGATTATCACCTCCTTCTTACAGCAGATATAAAGTACTGGTAAATTACTAGACAACTGGTTAGAATCAATATTTATAACTATTTCCAAGAAAAGGAATATGGAGACAGTGTAGCGACTATCGACTTATCAGTTTAATGAGCCACACGCTCAAAATGATGCAAATATTGCATTGTAGCATATAAAAACTTTGTGAAGAGATAACAGGTGATGAGCAGTTTGGTTTACGAAACGATATGGGTACTCAGGAGGCTCTATTTTGCATGGGAATACTCTTACAAAAGAATATTGAGTTTAGGAAAAATATTTACGTATGTTTTATAGATTTCTTAGATAAAAGTCTGAAAGAGTACAACATGATCCATTATTTTAATGCTTAGAGTCACTTGGTCTGGACACCTATGATATTAGATTGCTCAAAAATCTTTACTACAATCAGACCGCTTATATTAAGGTGGATCAAGAGGTTTCATCTAAAGGTTTCTATTAAACGTGGTGTCAGACAGGGATATGTTATGTCACCGATGTTGTTTAATGCCTTTACTGAGCCAGTTTTTGAGATAGCTTAAATAATCGTCGTGAAGGTGTAAAAATTGGTGGTGAAATCATTGTTAATGCGATGACTGCGAAGTTGTACCCGAACTGTAACTTTGGTATTATGGATAAAGTAAAAGATATATTACCAAGTAAAAAGTAAAAAACTGAAACGAAAACTTCATTATTGGACGCTTATCACTTTAACACAAATATAACATCTAGAGTCAAGGGAAACTGTGAACCACAAAAGAAAAAAAAATAAATGAAAAAAAATTGGTTTTCTTAAAAATGTGGTCAAAAAAAAATCACGAGACAAAAGAAAAATTCGCAATATTATTTAAGCAAACAAAAAATAACTTCTCAGGATTTTAACAAAAATGATGCAGAAGTCTGGCGCAGCATTTCACCAATGACGACAGATCGTAGAAGAATAAAGGATTTGAGATCTTGCACCTTCTATGAGAACGGAATGAATACCACATTACAGATAAATACAAATATATCCAGGACATCAAAAAGGCTGCAAATCTAAACAAAACTACAATCAGTCAGAACAGGCAGAAAATATTATATAATAAATGACACTTCTTCTTCTTCAAATGCAAATCCATTAATGGATGTCAGCGATCACATTTTCCATTAATTCTCTATTTCTCGCAATATGTATCAGAGATTGTATGTCGTTAATCCCGTCCATTGCCTTATGTTTGGAGCCAGGACATTTTCTTGCGTCCCATTCCTCTCTTGCCTTCAATTTTACCCTCGATTATAAGTTGGAGGAACTGGTATTTTTCATTTCGCATGATGTCACCTAGATACGCCGTTTTCCTTTTCTTGATGGTTTCGAAAAGTTGGCGTTCTTGGTTTATTCTTTTAAGGACATCTATATTTGTGATTTTCGCTGGCCATGGTATTTTTAGGATACGGCGATAAAGCCACATTTCGAAAGCTTCTAATCTGTTTATATCCATCGTTTTGAGTGTCCAGCCCTCTACGCCATATAGCAGCACTGACCATACGTAGCACTTAGTAAACCTTAGTCTCAGTTGAAGATCAAACTCTGAACAAGTCAGTACTTTCTTGAATTTTACGAAAGCTTGTCGAGCTTGCTCAATGCGACATTTTACTTCCCTGTCCGATGCCCAGTTTTCAAAAAGCCACGATCCCAGGTATTTAAATTTACTCACTCTTTCAATGCACTTAGTATTCAGTGTTATGGTGGAGTTTTCAAGTGCATCTAAGTTTCTGGAGATGATCATAAATTTGGTCTTTTTGGTATTAATCTCTAATCCCATTCGCTTACTGTATTCTCCGATTATAGTGACAAGTTGTTGAAGATCGACTATGTTGTCACAAATTAAGACACCATCATCAGCATATCGTATGTTGTTGATCAATACTCCATTCACCTTGATTCCCATCTCTGCATCCTCCAAAGACTCTTGAAATATGGCTTCCGAATAAATGTTAAATAAAAGAGGGGAAAGCACACATCCCTGTCGAACGCCTCTTCTTATATATGTAAATATATATATATATATGGGTTTGCATATAGAATTGTCTATGTTTAACTGTGCCGTTTGATGCCAGTACAAGTTTTCAATGCATCTTATGTCTTTTTGGTCTATATAAACTTTCTTGAGAATCTGCATTAACTTGTGGTGTTGGACACGATGAAACGCTTTTTGGTAATCTAAAAAGCATAAGAACACATCCTTCCTCTGATCGTAACAATTTTGGACCAGCACCTGTGTTGCTACTATTGCTTCTCGTGTTTCTAAACCTTGCCTAAACCCGAACTGGGAATCACTGATGTCCCATTCACATTTTTTGTATAATCTTTGATGTAGTATTTTTAAAAATATCTTTAAAGTGTGACTCATCAGGCTAATGAGTCTGTGATCCTTACATCTTTTTGCATTGACTTTCTTGGGCAGGGGAATAAAGGTAGAGCGTAACCACTGTTGAGGATAGCAGCCAGTTTCATAAATTAAATTAAATATTTTGTGTAGTGCTGAAATTCCCCTTTCATCTAGTAATTTGAGTATTTCTGACGGGATTTCATCGGGTCCAGGTGCCTTATTGTTTTTTTGAATTTAATATTGCCTTTTCTATCTCCTCTTTGGTGATTGAAGGGCCAGTCAGCTGGTCGTCTGTATGAACTTTACTCATGGGTCTTTCGTTATGGAAGAGCTCCTGGATATAATTTTCCAATATATAAATTTTCTCCTTTTCACCCAGCACTATCTGGTTATCCTGATTAACTATGGTAGTTGGTCTTCGTTTTCTGTATATTCCAGCAGTCTCCTTAAGCTTTTTATGTAAATTACATATAAATGGCACACCAGAACATATATATTTAAGGATAAAATTAAAGATAGCTAAATCCCTGATAACAAATGACGGAGGTTGTGACAGATGAAACTGGTAACAATTTGGAAAAATTCGAGCATAAAAATACAAACGAAACTAAGGCTGGTAAGGACACTCATTTTTTCTATAGCTACATATGCATCCGAAACGTGGACGTTAAGCGAATAAAAATAAACTGGACGCTTTTGAAATGTGGGTATAACGCCGCATGTTGAGAATATCCTGGATTGATCATCACACTAACGTATCGATTACTAGAACAACTTAAAGTAAAGGATAGATTGCTTAAAACAAATACAACAGAAATATTTGCAGCATTTCGAACACATTCCTAGAAGAACAGGCACGATGGAAAAACTGATAGTCGAGGGTAGAGTTGAAGGAAAGAGACCTAGGGAAAGATCACCAAGCCGTTGAGTAGATCAAATAAAAATATTGATTATCCAAGGGTTACATTAAGTTGAACAACTAGACAAGGACAGGGAAGGATAGAGGGAAATCGTGAAAAAACTGTAAAGGCCTGATGGTGTGTGACTGAGGACTGAGGAGGAGGAGCCAAATTCTAGAGTAAAAATTATAAGTATATAAAAAAATAATAGCTATCAAAGGCCAGATTTTGACTGCAATTGAAAATAAATTAAGAAGACC